>JAHLJT010009436.1:176250531-176274000 GCA_031308135.1 Acheta domesticus | reverse complement strand
TTGATGGCCTCATTATCTTTGTTAGGAATATTACCAGTCAATTCCAATTGACCATGCATTTTTAAATTATTACTTTGAAAGAGTTAGTATGTTAAAGTACAAGGTTAGCATTTACCAAGATGAATGGGTGTATTCAGCTGTGGTGTAAGTAGCATTACTAAAAAATGGAGACGTAGAAAAACGAAAGTGTTCAGGAGACTTCATGCGTGGTGCACCGAAACTACAGAACGATAAAAGTAGAACAATTGAAGGTCGAAGAAGAGGATAAGTTTGGAGTAGAGTTTGCTGAAGAAAATAAGTCTCTAGGACAATTTACATAAATGGTTCAGTGGGTAAAAATTATCATACAACGGGTCTCATCAATTATTTTTTTTCAAATATACTAGAACTGAAATATGGTACGTCACCTACACAAGCGCAAGATGGAAACATACAATGTGACAAAAGACGATATTTTTGTTTATTTTTTGTAGATAAAATGTTAAATCCTGTTCAATCCTGAGGTATGATGCCTTCGTCTTTTATTTTTTCCACACGATCCTAATCCACAGAAAGTTTTGTGACCGTGGTATCATATAATATAAGGTTGTCGCTTCTCGGCACTGAATTATTTTGCGTTCATTTGGATATCAGTAGATGCCCTCACTACACGAAACTCTTGCGTTTTCTCAGCGTGAGCATGTCTCGTTTAAATACAGGTACTTCCTTTCCACTGTTAGGAAACGATAATTAAGAAAGTAAAAAAAAGTACTTTTGACGGCGGTAGGTGGCCAAGAGCAAGAGCGAGTGTGTCAAGTCCGAATTGCTAGCCGAGACCAAACGAAAAAGAAAACTAATACGGGAAAGTCTGTGCCAATCTATAGCACCACTAATTCAATATGCATTAGTAGTACATAATATTCTGGGTTGTCTCTCCTTAGGCTGACTGCTTCCACCATAGATCAAGGAGCTCATAATGTATATAATTAACAATAATAAAAATTAAAACCTAGCGGTGTCGTAGAGAACATTAGGCACTATCCCTACCAAAGTTTAAAGAAATTATTTTGGTGCCGTTTTTTTCAGAAAATCTGGTTTCTGTAATTTTTTTAAAATGGCCAATATTTCACGCAACATTGTGCAAAAACTACTAATATTTTCAAAAAGTACATACCTTTAATGAAGACGTCACGTCGGAGAAAAAAATATTGAAAGAAAATCTCTATCTTCAGTTTTGTAGTTGTAGAAAGACGCAAAAAAAGTCAAACTTTTGCAGTTTTCGAAAATTCAGTTCACCGTGAAAATCAGACCTATCCCACCTTTATAAGTGTATTATACTCTATTCTTACAAGAAATTTAAAGAAAAAATTTGGAGCCGTTTTTGAGAAAACTTTGAAAATGTTGGGGGGCTTCATGTAAAGTACTCTCAAATTTTGAAGAAAGTTTTTCAAAATCGCGGCATCTCGAGTGAAATTAGATGGACCAGAGAATATCCATTTTGTAAGAAATCGTACTTATGGTTTAGGCACTAGTGGTGTTCACAGACTGACGGACAGACGGACGGACGGACAGATAGACAGACGGACGGACAGACGGACAGACGGACAGGCGGACGGACGAACAGACGGACGGACAGACGGACGGACAGACGGACGGACAGACGGACGGTCGGACGGTCGGACGGTCGGACGGTCGGACCGTCGGACAAACGGACGGACGTTTAGAAAAAAATTCTTTTTCGATATAAGGGTACCTCAAAACGTGTATTTCCGTTAAAACCTCGAAATCGATTTTCCACAGCATTACGTACGTTTCCCTATACTACGTATATTACTCCGTATATACGTATGTATACGGGAAAGTAATTATATTCGTTGGTTGAAATGTAATTCAACCTGTTACTCTTTAGATCTCCTACATAATGCAATTTCACATTAAATTTACGACGTTCTTTCAGTTTACTATTTTATTAGCAAAGTTTAGAATTATGCTTTCTCTCAACCATTTTCTTTCTAATCCGTTTTTATGTTGTTATTAGTATATGAGAAAAATAATTCGTTTGAGTATTAGATCCGAAACATCTTAAATTTTTGAGAACTGATGACATGAGTGATTCTTTCCGTTCGTTTCCCTTAAGGCTACACCGTCATAAAAAGCCTTATTATTTCCCCCAGAAACCTTCAGGAATGTGGGCTGTATAAAATTCGGCCGCTCCGGTTTCTGTCTCGAGGTTGAGCGTCGGGGACAACAAGCACATACAGTTTCTCTTACGAGTCCCGCTGACCTCAGTCGCTGCGGAGTAAGAAGGCGAGCGAGAGCTCAATGAATCAGATCAAGATCTCATCTCGTATTCACTGCATCACTCCACGGAGGCCTACGAGGCTAGGGTTTTGTAACTTATTGTATTATTTCCTTTCAGATGTAAAGTTTAATATATTTTAAGACATCTGCACTGCCAATACATAACATTTGGATAATATAAGTTGATAACTCACTTGGAGCTCACCCAACTAATAGTTTTCCTGAGCGGTCGCTGATGTTTTTAGAGAATCATTGGCTGCGCCTTTGATTTCATTCATTGATTTCTTCAGTGTTGGGAGAAATTATTTGAGAAGTCATCGATTAACTAAATGTACTCTTTTTTACAAATATTACAGTCCAGGATAGTTAATAATATAGTGTGAATATTGAAACGATTCTTCTATTTGAAACGCTACAATCTCATTCTATTGAAAACTATATAAATTCTGTATCTTAGTCGTTGGTTCTGTTCAATTACAATAACCAGTGAATCCTATTATAATGGGCGCCAGGAAAGCAATTCCAAGTATCACGAAAATTATGTGTATTTAAATTACACCACTACCTTACTGGTTCAGTCGTTGGGTTCTCGGTTCAATGAAAATGCGCTTACCTGTATCTGCAAAATTGCCACAGGATCTGCCCTCTGTACAGAGAAGCACGAAATCTGAAAGTTTTATCTTATTCTGAAATTCTTGCACCAATAACGTGCTATGTTGCACAATAATAATCTTTTTAAATTCGTTTAAAAATAGAACACAATTTATTTCAATTACTTTCGTTAAATGGATTTTAAGATTTCTATCTATCAATGCAAAAATAACATTATCATTTGGTCATGATCTTTGAATTAAATTTCTAACGATCGTTAGCATAAAATACCCCGAGCCTTCTTGTCAGTCGTCGGATGGCGCCCGAAGAACCAACCTGGAACTTCCACGACGTCTTCCGATCTTCGTTCGGCTGGGCCGTACCCGATGTCTACTTCATTTTTTATTTATTTATTTACGTCAAAACAGTTAAAAACTGTGTGTGACGAGCTACGGGGAGAAGTGAAATTTGTGCACGTTTTCATAATTCTGTGATCTCTATCCTAAACCATATTCTAGTCGAATTTTGAATACAGAAAAAGGGCGTTTTTTTGTCAAGTTTTGCTGACAAAATATTCGCTTCTATATAATAAAATATAATTTCAAAGGTAAATTAGCTATAAATTTGTGCCCTTAACCCTCATCATGTTCTTCATGAAAGAATAATACTTTTGCCGCGATAATACGGAAACGATAATTTACCTTCAAAAGTCAACGGCTGAATGGAGGGCGGCTGGATCGCAGCTGCAGAACTAACACAACTAGACACATTTTAGTGACGTCACTAAAGTTCAAATATTTTCGATGTGTCAATGTGCCCCTTGCATCAAACTGCCCCGCTTCCCCCGAATCCGATATTAAAAAAAAATATTTATACATTATTGATTAGTGTCCATAGTCTACCCACATCTGATATTATTCTATTTTGCTTTCTTTACAAATTCGCATAACTAGCGAAATGTAGAAGCTTTATTCTTAAAATAATAACACTAATGTTTTTACATTGACCATTCCACTCGTAAAATTAAAACCAATAGTGTTTAACTATTCATATAAAATACCCCAATTAGGGCGTTTTTTTCAAAAAACTTATCGCTTTTTATCCGATTTTTCTTACCATTTTTCCCAACTGGTCAATAATATACAGGACTCGTCTATGGCAGTATATATCGATCGCTGCCTTTACATGTAATAAACCGCATATGTACTACAACATGACTTCTTTGATTTTAAGACATGTTTAGTTATTTTCAATACTTGCTGCATTTTGGAACTCTGTTGGAAGTAATTTCATTCGTGAAATAGTTCTTCCAAACACCACTCATGCTTTGGAAATTCTCTGGGAAATGCCCCTTTCTCTTCGCTTCGATTTATTGTCAATTTCCAAAGCACTCGTGGTATTACTTGTTTGAGTCTTCTATTTCAGCATTCCTATGGTTTGCTGACTCATGCTTTCCGTTCTGTGAGAATCTGTTAAGGACTCGCCGAGCACTGCGCGAACTCCATCTGAAGGTTTCGCTAACTCCTTTAGACGCCTCTGCTCCAAAGTTTCTACGGGAAGTGAATTGCATCTTCAGAACTATTCGCTTGTTCGAATTGGTGAGGACGGAAAGTGAATTTAGCGACTAAAAGAATGCGCGACAAGATTGTGTTTTGATATTAGCCGGAAGGCGGTGAATGAAACTAAATACTTTGCTTAAATTGTATTTGTCATTTATGTTAATTAAAAATGTTCGAGAGAACACATTGAATTTCATCGGGATATGTAAATCGCGAACCAAAAGGAAAATTAGTTATATCCATATGTAAATTGCGGACCAGAAGGAAAATTAGTTATATCCATATGTAAATTGCGGACCGACCCAGAGAAAGGCACACGTAATTTGCGGACCGACTACCTACCCTTCCAGGTAAAAGTGAAAGGGGACCAGTGACGTAGCGTAGTGGGTGCCGCAGGGGCGGCCAGCCCCGAGCTGCATTTTTAGGGGGCCGCAAAATTTCACAATAAATAATAATAATAATAAACATAAACATAAATGGATCGAAAAACCAGAAAACTGCTAACAATGCATCATGTTTCCCACCCTCGAGCTGATATACATAGACTTTATGTGTCACGTAAGGAAGGAGGAAGAGGCCTCAGACAAATTGAAGCCTCCTGGCACAACGCAATAGTCGGGTGGGGAAGTATGTAGTCAGCCATGAAGATGACCCTCTAATGAGGCAGGTCATGAAATCTGATCGAAGAATGGGAAACAGAGGCATTGTTAGTGTAGCAAGAAGCATTGCGAAGAAAACTAGACAAGACACGTCGAATAACACAGACACTGAACTTCTGGTGCTGCTAAACATGAAGTGCGAAACACAAAAAATGTTAAAGAAATCGTGGAGAGACAAACCACTCCACGGACAATACCTAAAAAGAATGGACAAGGTGCAGATCAATAAAGATCAATCATTTATGTGGCTTAAAAGGGGAAGAATGAAGCCAGAATCGGAAGCACTTATTATAGCTGCCCAAGATCAGGCCTTGAGAACACGACATTATGATAAAGCGGTTCTCAAAATTTCCAAGATGATAAATGCCGCATTTGCCAGGAGCAAGTAGAAACCATTGATCATATTGTCTCAGCTTGTCCAATCCTAGCAAAGACCGAATACCTGAAAAGACATGACAGGGTGTGTAGCTACCTCCACTGGCAGATCTGTACCGCCCTCGAAGTTCCGAACACATGCCCCAAGTGGTACGAACACTCACCAAAACCGGTGACGTCTGTTGGATTGTGTACGATATTGTACGACCAACAAATTCAAACTGATCGCACGATAGCGGCAAACAAACCGGATATAGTTATCCGGGATTTGGCGAAAAAATCGTGTTTACTTATCGATGTTGCTGTACCTTGCGATCAAAACGTCGTTACAAAGGAGGCAGAGAAACGTCTTAAATACAAGAGTTTGGAAATCGAGATCAGCCGAATGTGGGGCGTAAAAGCACAGGTCGTCCCGATAGTTATCGGAGCTCTGGGATTTGTTCCGCAAAATTTGAGTAAGAACTTGTCTAAACTCCCCGGTAATTCAAAAGACTGGGAAGTGCAAGAATTCGCATTGTTTGAAACAGCCCACATTTTGCGTAAAGTATTGTAGAGGCACTGATAGTCACCGGATCTGCTCCTTAGGTAGCTGGTTGCAACCTGGAGTAGATTTTATTTTCAGCCGACTCAGAATATCTTTAGTCGTGATGTAGTGGAATAATAATTTTAAAAAAGTATATCCCCCCAGGACTAGCACTAGCACAGGTCGTCCCGATAGTCATCGAAGATCTGGGATTTGTTCCGCCAAATTTGTATAACAACTTGGCTAAATTTCCAGGTCAATCAAAAGATAGGGAAGTGCAAGAAATTGGCCATAAGGCTAGCTTTTCCACCTAACCACTTAAATGAATTTACATTTGCAAAAAGTTTGCAATTGAAGCATTAGGGTGGAATCATTATTAATTGTCTTTTCCTGGTACAGAACAAATTTCAGTTTGAGACTAACCTTTACACGAAATTATCGCCGACTCACATCCAACACGCCGACTCATAACATCTTTAGTCGTGATGTAATGGGAAAATAATAATAATAATAATAATAATAATAATAATAATAATAACAATAATAATATCTTGTAAAAATTTGAACCATTTCATATTTTTGTCGCACCTGCGGTTCGGACCGATTGAAATGAGCACGGAATCTTTCATTATTTATTCTGTGACACCTTATTTAAATTAATGTATTTTAGCGATACATTACTCATTGCAGCGATTGACAACATAGTTTGTACTGACTTGTAGGGATAGCCCGTATTTTATTTTGTACTTGGATTGTTTATAACTAATATTCAGCGAGAATTACTCCTCACATATAAAGAATAGTGTTCAATATTTTATAAGACTATTGACACCTCTAGACTTCTCGAAGAATCTTTGTCTGGCAAGTGAAGGGCACAAGGAAATGCTGGACAGCAGCGCCACAGAATAGATACTCCTGTAACGCGGCGGCGGCAGCCCCCCTCATGCGCCTACCTGCATTTCCTTTCCCTCAGTCCTGTTCCTTACCTGAGATCGTTTGGTCCGCAATTTACATACAGAATTAGAAAGTAAGTTTCACGGGATAAAATGAAGGGATTATTTGGTCCGCAATTTACATAGGCCGATTTCATAGCACTTAGCACAATTACATTTCACTTCCGCTTTCAAACACCTCATAACCTTGATTAAACGGCCCCCTAATGAACGACCACATTTGGTGGCCGCTTAAAGCAGGTTTTACTATACTCTTGTATAAGATTGAGAAAGATTAAATTAAATTTTTTAAGTAAAAATGTCGTCACGAATACCACTGCAGAACATACTACAGTATATACAGTACAACACTTTTTTTAACCGGCTGAGGTGGCACAGGATATCAACTAATATCACAGCAGTGCTTCCTAGGAATCGAGTCCAAAGGGTGCCGGCATTTTCGACTCTGGCTACACGGCTAGGTCTAATTCAGTCGCCGCCTGGAAAATAATTCTAACGGCTGGTTGCTCTGACGTGTATGTCGGCACCGACTCTCATCCAACCGGGGAAGAATATCGCTACCAACCGTGATAAAACGTGCACTACTCTTACGGAACTAATTACTATAGCAGTTGAGACGCCTCGGACACGAAATAAATCAATAAACAGTTCTTTACGTACTAAGAATATCAAAAAGTTACTGATCCATAACGCAACTCGTGAATATTAAATATTTAATAGCGGGCTGCTTTTTCTCGGAACATTGTTATCTTACGACGTCGGCTGTATCGAAAGCAGTGATTCACTGAGAATGAGAATTCAGTCAGTACACGCAGGTTTTTAATATTTTGTTTGTATATTTTGTTTCTGCAGTTCTTGAGTACCGAATCCAACGAGACCATAGAAATCTGTCACACGCCGGGAAATGGCATAGTTTTCTTCAATTTCTGCGCGCATTGGAAATTAGTAATATAGATTCGTTCTGAATAGCGGCGCTTACTATCATGTTGCCACTGAATCGTTATACATCTTATGCAATTGTAAGATATATTTAACTGTGTGCACGTGCACAGAGCGTCGAATCGAAGTTTCTGAGTTCAGCCTCCGTAATGCAATACGGTAGCTCTAATTTCATTCATACGTAATTTCATAACGGGAGGTGACCTCGCAGTTGCGATACGAGATCACCGTCTATGTGCATTGTGTAAAAATTATCTCAGCTTGCAAGAAAGAATTTAATGAGCTGGCAGCAATTTATTTTTCTCTATAATTAGAGATTAGTTGGTCGAATGTTATAATAAAGTAATCTCCTATCGCCATGGACTCGCTTATGATCAGAAGAAGAAGGCAAATAAAATAACTTCAGTTTTGAGTCAGTTTATTATAGTATGCTCACGATTAAATTGTTGTCATGAACGTTTAAAAGAAAATTCAACTTACGGCTGACATTCACTGTAAAATTGACGGAGGAAATATAAGAGAACGCGAAGTTGGTATTCAAAAATGACTCTGAATGTTAAATTGAAATTTTCGTCTGCTTTCTTACGGAAAAATGTTGAAAAAATGTATAAGATGTGTCCCTTTATAATTCATTAATTTATTTCAAATGTAATATTTAAAATAATTTTTTTTAAATAATCCTGAATCACAGCTTCTTGCACGTTTTCACCCTTCATGTGAATTTTAATACTCAGAATTAAGCTCAGTATAATTTTCATATCACTCTCCCATTTATTATGGCAAAAAGATATTAAAATATTTGCTAATTAATGATACACGCAATAATATCATTTTCAATCTAAAATTTTATCAACACATAATTTCATCACACAATTTCATCATGCACATAGACGTTCTGATTGTTTTCAGAACGAAGAAATGTTTTGCGGCTCCAAAAAACGAGTTCAGTGATCCATGAACCTACGACTTCTTTCTTCTCGCCTAGAATACTCTCATAATTAAGACAGCTGGTAACAGCAAAAAGTAAAACCGGTTTTGCCTGAACAATGAAATAAATTTTTCAACATTTTGTTCCCTGGATACTTAACCTTAACTACACATTCAGAAAACTATACTTGGGTTTTTACAACGTGGCACTTCAAGATCTGTCTTAACGATGGAATATCACACGGCATTTAGCGTCTTTCTCAGTCGTTCCGCTAAATCTCGCATGATCACAATCACTGCTTGATACAGTCGCGATAAAACTTTTTTCGACTGCAGCTATTTATAACTTTTTCTGTACTTTGTAAATTACGCCGCACGTGTGTAAACGAGAAAGTAAAGTTTATTAACATATTGGAACTAGAAGAAAGAAAATCATACGAAATGTCCGGAACTTGTTTATTTATGAAAGCTATCCCATTTTTTTCTGGAAAATTGTTATAATTTTATTTAAGGTACTATCAAAATGATAATTGGTAGGCCATTATACTACTTCAAGGTCAAGTTTCAACATACTGCCAGCAACTCCTACTGAGTAGGCAATGTGCTCAACATCATTGTACTGCGGGTAGTCTACGCCTGCTGCTCCAGACTAGTGTCATTGCCAAGGTTCTTCTGAAGGACGTACGATTGGAAATTGAAAGATCCTGAGCACCTTACGCGTGCGCAAAGGGAGCCGAATCTCCTCTGAAAATTTCTAAAGAGGCCCCTTATCCCTGAGTAATATGACCTTTTACATCAAATACGATCAGTTCCTGATTCTCACCTTTCATTTCTCCATATACGTACGTACCCATTTCATGGAGTAATAGACGTACAGAAAGTTATGTAGTGTTACGGAAAATTGAATTCGAAATTTCAACGGAAATACGCGTTTTGGAGTCCTCTTATACCGAAAAAGTGTTCTTTCTTTATTCTTTTCTTCAAAACGTCCGTCCTTACTGTCTGTTCGTCTATCTGTCCATTTTTCTATCCATCCGTCCGTTGTGAACTACACGCACTTAAACTATTGGTAGAATTTTTCGTAAATGAATATTCTCTGATATATCTGGCCCGAATAGAAGAAGCACTTCGATTTTGAAAAAACATTCTTTAAATTTTGGGAGTGTTTTGCATGAGGCCCGTGAACACTTTCAAACATTTCTCAAAAACGGCTCCAATTTTTTCTTTTATAAATGTCTTGTAAGAATAAGTACACGTACGAAGATGGCACAAGTTCGATTTTCACTGTTAACTCTGAATTTTTCGAAAATTTTGCGAGGTGTTAAATATGGTAATAGTGCATTTCCGTCAGTTGCAATCTGGAATCACATTTGACTTGAAACACATGACACCAACCTTTCAATATCCTAACGCATATATTAGTTTTTCTTCTAACAAGTGTAATATGAGGGCACTAACCATTATATGTGAGGAAATGGAGTATTCTTTGATGAAATGAGCAATTCTCTCTCATGGCGCATTGCCGTATCCCGCGTTTTAGGGGCAGAGTGGCGTGCATATAAGTGCGGGAAGCGGAGTGTTCAATTGTCCTTGTCGCCCCGACTAAGACAATTTTTAGTCGTGGACGGCGTGCTCAGGTTCCTCAGTGGTAGCACGTGTTGAATGCATTGTCAAGTTCCGCGATTTTAACGATTATCTTGAGTGAAAATAATGTGTGGAACACTTTTGTGCTACGAGTGAGTGGTAGAAAATTGTAATGGGGAAAATATTGTGTCCGTGAATATTGGTTATATCACTGGGAATATCTTCATTTATTGGTACTGCCATTTACAGAAATAGCTAATTTTAAATAAGTAGGTAAACGATTTACGAAAAAATTGAAATTTTGGATTAACTTCCATGTCTTTTTACACGGTTATCTCTTCAGTTTTTTCTTTCATGGTTTTCAGATTTTAATTATATACTAATGGCGACCTCCTACTCACACAGTTTACTTCCATTACGTTTTAAATATCATTCTTCCAATTCAGTGCAGTCGTTTTCTAAGCCTACTTTTAACATGTACCTCTTGGACATTCCCAAATTCCTGCAATCATAAATTTTCCTGTTTTCCTCTTGTCGTGACATTAACATTACAATCGCCAACCTGCAAAATTATCTCTTAACTCTAGATATTTTTTTGCCAAATGGCGTATTCCCTAAATCTCTCCTGAACCCGAACAAGAATCTTCACATTACGACAACCGAAACATCCAACTCCACCAATGCTCTCAATCCCAACAATCCCCTGGTAGCCTTCACCCTCGCTCATAAAATATACGTACCTAGCCGGCCATCTTGATCGACAACTGACCTGAAAATCCCACATTAATCACGTTCAATAAAAAGCATTTGCTGATCAGGTGGCCGAGATCGCTAAGCCAGTAGTGTCGTAGCAATCTCGGGCCGGAGGATCGCAGGTTCAAGTCACGCCTCGGGCATGGTTGTGTTTGTGTTTGTCCTTTTATCCCCCCATCACCATATAATTTCATCTAGTTCACAGTTACCCGTAACGTTAAAACCAATAGTGGTCGCTAATGACCTAAATGTTAATGCGACCTTAAATAACAAAAAAAAAGCATTTGGCAAACAAATTCAACGGAACGTCCTCACTTGAACTAACAACTTACGTCATTTTACAAATATATCATTCGTTATCAACCCAACTCTTGGACACACTTCCCCAATTTGGTCCACACCACAGCATCACCATCCAACCTCCGTCGCCTTCGTACATTCCGTAATTAATTCCACAGCATAGTAACCTAACCACCCTGATTTGAAGAAATTACACCAACACAAAGACCGCGACATCGTTTCAATAGATTCACTCATCTAACAACCAAATCACGCCTTCCATCACACTCTTCCTTCCGACCCAAACGCACGAGTGTATCTGTTCCACTAGACAGAAACTCCTCACCTTTCCTGACAATCCACAAAACTTTTCTCAGAGACCACGTGATCTGACACCCACCCCGTCCTTAAATCATTATTTCCCACTACAATCCCACCTTTCCTCAGAATTAGTCATGATTTATACGCGTACTAAATCATTTAATCTCTTCCCATTCTAACCCCGCATTCGCCGGCCTCCCTGCCTCATTGCATGGTATAATAACTGTCCCAAACCTAAACCGAAAAAGACACATGTAATGCAAAGGCTGCCCAGTGAAATAAGCTAAACGAAAGTGATATTTGCTGATATTTGTAAGACAAAAAATACAGAAAACTTTGTTTCAAACTAGTCCTATTTTATTGCATACTTACTTTAATTGTTCAATTATTGCAAGCATCTTTTAACATGAATTAATTTACAGAATCTTTTACATTAATTAAATTTAGAGTTTTTAGAAAATTAAGAATTTATTATGTATGTTCTGTATGCTTGGCTAGGCATCGACCCGGTAAAGGTAATCAAATTAATTATTTGAAAACAATTGGAAACATTTATGACAACTTCGTACTATGTACATTTTACATTTTATAAAGGTTGCAATTAAAATATGTGTTAAATTTTCTATATTTCTATTTTAAGTTCGTTTGTCACAAAAATTAGACTCTTACGATATCAAGGAATCAATAATTTAGAAAAGTTTTAGCAATTTTGTGACATTCGTTCATATTTGACTATTTTACGACTTGCATTCAAATCATTGTCACACAGATTTGTTGCCAGATTGAAAAATAAATAAATATGTGATTAAATTTATAATTGTTCACATTAAATGGCTGTTTTGTTTACAAATCAATTTAATCTTTTTAATTATTTTTTTTATATATTTAAATGTTATTTATTAAATTATTTTCGATTGCATTTCAGGAGGAAATGGCAGCTTTCAGAGTCATCCCAACGATGTACATCGAAATACACTAAACATATTCGTAAATGGAAAATCGAGTGTGATCTGGAAGTACATCAGCAGGTGAATGCAGCAATTTTATTGTGGTGTTATCTGTTCCACGTCTTTACTACTTGAACACTGATCTATTTTGTAAACCTGTGTAGTAACAGTTTGTCGAAAATATTCAATAAATTATTATAAATAATTTTTATTGTCTTCTGATACTGCTTTATTATTATTGTTTATTGATAATGCTCATAACAAGTGCTTTTTTAATACGCTCATTCAGAAAGTTTTGGGACTACAGAAGAAGAGTGCACAAAGTTAATAGGTTTAACGTTAAAATTTAAACACAATAGGGTTACATTGTTCTATTATAAGTCTACATGTAATAAGTATTGATTACATTTTAACCTCGTACATATATCTATTTTACCAATTTCCAATGTGCGCATAAATTGCAAGAATACTATGCAACTTCGGCCGTGTGAGAGGAGACTATGTTTTCGTTTTATACCCAGGAACTCGGGAAAACTCGACTGAATTCCAACAAAATTTTGAGCATTTAATATATTTATTGAGCGATATTAAATATTATTGAGCGAAAAGTATGTAAAAAGTTTGTCATTTAACTAATTAACAGTAGTCAGAAAGTATATTTATAGTACACTAGCTGAAGTACCCGGCGTCGCCCGGGAATTATTACAAAATATTATTAGACAGGAAGACTAATTCCATCTTTTCATGCCCTGCGGCTGGGCCTACATCTATATCTTTCATTGTATCTCTTCTCCGCTCTACTCCTTCCTGCCATGATCTGTCCGTCTCCGTCCCGATAGCAATGTGTTGCTAGTACACAATAAATTGACAATGTACTGAACCACTTAACAAAACAATATTAACTTCATCAGAAGTGCTAGAGACTACTGATATTGAAATTTGAATAATAAAATAGAAACCAAGGACTCCAAGAATATTTTATTTGCATCGACAAATATTTTTGTATAAATTAATATTTGCTTATTTTTGTACAAAAAATGGATGATTGCATTAATTGTGAGAAATTGATATACAAAACAACACATTTATTAGTCTCCACATGTAAAGAACCATTGTTGCATTACATATCACTGCACTACTTAGTCTCTAGCTCATATTAAAACAAAGTTCAACAGGGTCAAAATTAACTGCAAAGAAGACAACTGGCATATGAAGAAAATGTAATTACAACAAATGTACAGAATCACTGTAGAATGTTTTATGTAAAACGACACATTTTGTAAATTAAACCAAAGCTTCAGGGTACACCACATTGGCAGTTTCATTATTTTTTGGAAGAAGCAAGAATTGGTTATCTTTTGACCCAACACGGGAGAGTGCTACATACAGCTGACCGTGAGAGAAGACGCTTTCTCTAAGATCGACACCAACAAACTTGAAGGATTGTCCTTGAGCTTTATTTATTGTAATAGCGAAGCATGGTTTAACTGGAAACTGCAGCCTTTTAAATTGAAAAGGTAAATCAGACGGAATCATTGGAATTCTGGGTATTAGAGCATTTTCACCAGATGCTGGACCAGTAAGAATTCTGGTGTGTAAAATATTGTTGGCAAACTTAATTATTTGAAGTCGTGTTCCATTACAAAGTTTTGGGGCATTGAGGTTACGAAGCAATATAATAGGTGTACCAATTTTCAAATTTAATATATGTGGTGGAAGACCTGCTGGGTTGAGCGAGTTTAAAAATTCTGGTGGATAATGAACACTCTCGTCATCATTCAGAACAGTGTCAAATGATCGATATTCTTTTGTTTCTGCTTGAAAGCGCTGTAGGATTTGATGATTAATTTCATCTACCACATCATTTTTGGAGACAGTATAACACTTTCACAAAACCATGAGTGTGTCTTATTTAGGATTGTTTGCACATCCTCATATATCTTCTGAATTAAATCATCTATAGTGTGAACCACGTGACCATACCGATGATCTACTAATATATTTTGACTATTGATATTGGTAACTGAACCGCTTCCAACTGCGAGAAGCAATGCTGCAAATTGCGCAGAATCTGAGTCATCAGTTAACAAAGTCCTCATGTTTGTACTGAGAGTCATTATTTTAACGTTCTGCCAAATTGGGGATGTCTTTAAGCTTGCTTTGATTGTATCAGCTCTAGTGCCTTTAACAATTACAGGCAAGGTTTGCCGGAAGTCACCAGAAAATACAACAGTAACTCCTCCCATTAATTTGGAAGATGATCGTACATCCCGTAACATTCTGTCAACAGCTTCTATGTGACATCTGTTGCTCATGGTGCACTCATCCCAGATAATTAATACTGAATCACGAAAAACCTTTGCAATAGAACTATTCTTACTAACATTACATGTTGCTTGTTCTATAAAAATTGTGTTCAAAGGCAATTTAAAGGTAGAATGTGCTGTTCTCCCACCTTTTAATAATGTTGCTGCGATTCCAGAAGACGCGACTGCAATGACAGTTTTTCTCTCTGATCTACATTTATCAATAAGTAAATTGATTACAAACGTTTTACCGGTGCCTCCAGGGGCATCAATGAAGAACAGGTTACCGTTGTCATTTTGAACACTGTCAATAACTGCGCTGAAGATTGTTCTTTGATCAGGAACTAATTTTGGCAAATTTTCTTTTAGGTATCGATGCACATCACACATACTATATGTATCTTTTGTATAGTCAGAACTTTGTCTACTTGGCTCAAGAATACCAAAATCACGAAGTCGCTTATCACTGAAAGATGCAATAATGTCTTCTAGAATAATTAATCCTTCATTGATACATCCACTGAGAATGGTAAATCTTGGTTGTCTTCATGCAAACGCTTTTGAAAAAGAATATCCTCACACATGACTTCCTTGAATTCACACCACAAACTGCTTGGATCAGATGGCTGACAGAATACCAATAGTATCGCAAATAGTTCACGAATATGTGATGGTGACTGTGTAAGTGCAGCATCACTCGGCGTGTGTTTCCAATGCTCATCATTTTCTATGAGGCCCAGTTTCTTACATGCTGTCTGGTAAGAAGGCTGTACAATACTGTTCACTGTTTTTAGCATAGCAAAAGAAGTTGGACCACGAATGTGATGTAGAAGCAGACGAAGGTAATAGCATTCTGTGAAGTTTGGATGCACAGTGTAAACTCTTCCAAGAGCAGCATCTTTCCTTACACCCAAATGCCCTGCAACCAGTTGTCCACGTTTCCTTCTCTGCCAATTTTTATTTCTCCAGACATAAAATGCGGGCACTTCACAATAAAGCAAAGTTTTTGCAAAATCATCATCTTGGCACAGTTTGAAAAAGCCAGTTAATGTTGTCTGAGGAGGATTTTCTAAAACTTGCAGAATATTATGCTGGTTGAAATACACCCTTTGACCATTTTCTAAGTGCACCGCCAGATGAATTACAGCTGGGTATCTTTCATGAATTGGCAGCTCAAATATTCGCCAGAAGGCTTCCGATGTGCTCAAGTAGCGACCATTTATGTACTTTTCAATTTCATTGCAATCATTTTGGACAGTAAAAGTTGCTCGATCATTACTTTTGTTAACATACTTAGTAATGTATTTGATTGCTTTCACAGAGTGACAGTATTCTACATTAATATGAGCTGAAAAGCATCTGCTTAGGACTGGTGAATGAGGAACAACCCAGCGATTATCCACTTGTGTATCAGAATGTCTACCCAAAACTGCAATGTGACCACCATCTTCAGGCGAACGTCTCCTATAAAATGGATATCCATCATTGTCTGACTGAGTATGAACAGTGAAAGAGCATGGGAATCTCTTATTGCATTTACCATTGACCATACATGGCGATCGTGAATTGTATTCTCCACATGGTCCATGAATCATGTGTTTGGAAACAATTTCGTAAAGAAGAGGATCTTCTTCTTTATTGGGTATCTCAGCACTAATAATTAAGTCAATTTCATCTGGTTGTATTTTTCTTTGAAGCCAAATCAGAATATGAGCATGGGGCAATCCTCTTTTTTGCCATTCTATTGTTGACATATGGCATACAGTTGCGCCAAAAATGTGGTTTTTGGTGATCAAATTCATCAAGTTTTGGTATTTCAGATGAAATACACGTGAAATAATATCATGTCTGTCATGAGGATTCTGTCCTACATACAATTCATGTCTGATTTCTGGCCATTCGGGATTGCATGTCATTGTAATAAAAAGATCAGGGCGACCATGGTGTCTCACGTATGTCATAGCATCCTGGGTTTTCTCATGGAGGTACCTTGGTGAACCAGTAAAAGTAGATGGTAAAATGACCTGCTGTCCAATATTTAGTGGATTTATGTTAGCGTCATTGTTAATTGCATCTCAAAGATGAATGTAGTTCTCTGCTCTTAATGTTTTTTGATTTTGTTTGATATATCCAAGTCTTTCTGTAATCATTTTAGCAGCCATGTCAACAACAAACTGATTCAATAATTGCTGGAACATTAGCAGAAAATTTACTGTACCTTCCCTCACCATAAATCTATAAGAATAGTATTGCATGCAAGATATTTTCTTTGAAAGGTTTTGGTTTGCTCTTCCTGAAATTACTTGTGGAATATTAATAGAATACCCATCTTCTCCATTAACAATATGAGAGGATACTGAAGAGGGTCGTAAGCACGATGTAACTCTGAAACACGCTGTAACTTTCCATTTCTACTGTGCAATACAATATCTCGGTGCCCTTTATATTCATCCACCAGTAATATAGGCCACTTCATTTGTTGTTGGTTGGTTGAAACAGCCTCTATGATAATTGACAGGGACAATGTCAGCTCGGATAAGGATTTTTGTAATCCAGAATATTTGGAGGTGCTTGTTCTATGGCAGCCTTGAAACTTTTAATATACTGATTGTGTGTGTGCAACAAACTCTGTTTCATTTGTATAATTTCTGGATTTAAATTAGGTACAATATTTTGACGCAAAGACATTTGGTCTGCTTCAGAAAGGAAATACACCTGCAGAAATCCAGGGTTCGTTGTTGGAAGTAAACTACCAATGCGATGATAAATTTGGCCCTGAATTTTGAATGTAGGCATGTAAAATCCTTCTTTATGTTCTGTACAGCCAAAAGGATGTCATCTGAAAAAGACAGTTGTATTGTCTCAAATGGCGTAGGAAATGCTTTGATAATGGATGTTCACCAAGTAGCAGGCTTTTCAAAATGTCAGGAGGCTCCTCCAAAGGCCTTAACTTTACTTTCCCATTAGAACAACACAGGCTATTATGTTCGAATGCCCATTTTTTTGCTCCACAAAACATACAAACATTTTCCATATGACCAATCTGAATATCTGAACTATGCAAATAATCAAATTGGGGGTCATAATGAAAAGCTGAGCCGCTTCCTAGGGAATTGTTGGTATTGACTTCTCTCCTTGTAGTATTGTCGTCTTCAGTAAGTTGCTCTTGCCTTTGTGTAGCCGATTCTGAACTTTTATATTCTGCCCATCTTTTCGCACTTTTAGTATGTTTTTGACAAATGCGTCTTCCGCTTCACCATTGTTTCAACAATTTAGAATTCACAAATTTCTGTAAATAAGAGGTTATTTTATAATTTTATAAATAAGAGGTTATAAAATATACGATATCTATGTTATGTACATTGTACAATACTATATATTCTGTACTTTTTACTTCCTCAACCTTACTCAACTACATTGTATATTATTGTACTTTTTACTCTCTCAACCTAACTCAACATTATACTGTATATTATTACTTAATACATCTACATTGAAATTCCTTACCACTGTTGTTAAGGCTGTCTTTCAAACGATACACAACGTTCTGAACTAACATTCACGGACATGTGTAAATAGCCGTATTCAAACCCCAGCGAATTTCGTAATAATTCTGGCTGTTGATGAAATGAGCAGTAGCTATCAGACATCCTCAGTTTTCACGAAGAGTGCGCCTCAGGTGGCGCAAAGCTAAACTATTAACATTGATGCATTCTTGAATCTACGATGTAATGCTAGTCGAAAAATGTCCAGAAAAGTAATTATTTGTGAATATGTTAAGGTTTATGGTTGTAAATCATAGCCTATGTTACTCCAGACCTTTAAAGGAAGCTAGTATAAAAGTTTCATCAGTATTGGTTCAGTAGATTCAGAGATTATCGCGTTGTAAGTCAGTGCAGTTCTGTCTTTATATATTAGTATAGAAGATATAGATATAGATATAGATATAGAAGTATAGATGTAGATATCACACAAAATTGTGATGGGGCAGCGGAGTAGTCAGAAGGTAGACTGTTAGATTCTATGTGTGAATCCTGACAATCGCAAATATGCTTACTATTACCTTGTTATTTGCGTTCAGAAGACTGTCCTATTGCTGAGCAATTTCACTTCAGGGAAGAAGTGGTGTCATTTATGCAACACATGGAATGCTCTGTATTGGGTTGTATACAGAAGCAACAAAAAGACTGCACAACTTATTAAAATTAGTTGCCTGACGCCCATTGCAGCCAATCAGTACCGGCCAATGAGTGCAACTTCCCTCCAATTCAGTGGAGAAGAAGCGCGTGCCTCTCGGGAGTTGTGTCGCACTCCACTGGAAAAAACGACCAAGGCACTTCACGTGCATGTTTACTACTGCAAGAAAAATGTGCACAGTCACGGTCGCGTTGCGGCGCGCGTTTCGCGTAGAAGCCGTCTCGCTCCGCGCCCGCGTGCTCGGCGACCGCTGGCGGCAAACGGAGCAGAGCCACGGCGCGCCACCAATGATTGATTGATTGGTTGATTAATGGTTGGTTGTTAGTGATTCAGGGCGCGTCAACGAATGAGGTCATTAGTCCCGTAAGTGTAGTACATGCTTTTACATTGGGAGGTGGCGATAATCTTCCCCCGCTGGATGGCGAGAGCCGGCGCCGACCTATCGGCTAGCTGGGTTTTCCCCCCAACACGTTCTCCCACCAGCGGAGCACCGCCCCAGCCGGGACAAGCTCTTAGCCCCCGTCTAGTCTCCCGGCATGTGTGGTAGTGTAGCGCGTGTTAGTGTGTGTGTGTGTGTGTGTGTGTGTGGTAAGGGATGAGGATAGGAAGGAAGAGGAAGGAAAGATCGCATGCGTGACCCGACTGTTAGGGTACTGCTCCGGTATTCGCCTGGTGTTGATCGACGAAAACCACGGATCGGTAGATCATAATAGCTGGCCGCTAGAATTCTCCTCCAGACAGGGACTGAATTCGATCTAGCTGATAAGCCGTCGGAACTCGAACGTAGGACCTCCCGGTGAGAGGCACTGCAGTGCCATCAGTTGATGCACTGAGCCACCTCTCCCGGCCGCGCCACCAAATTTTGCGCGCGTCCGGAGCGAAGCAGTGTCTTGCGATCGCCGCACGCACGTCGCCGTTACGTCTCCGGGCGGCCGCGCGCAGGCGGCAGCGCGGCGCGACGCGGCGCGGCTCCAGGTATGTTACTGTTATTAGGAGGAAGGCCGCCCGCCCCATGGTCAGCACGGGCGTGGCCCACCGGGTGTGGTCCGGCCGACGGCGCCTCAAGGTCGCGGCTGCGGCCTTGGCGCACCGGCCTGCCTGCCCCACTGCCCCCCCCTCCGCCACCCCCTCCTCCCTCCACCGCCTCTGCCCCGCCAGTTCATCAGCCGTAGGCCGTAGCAGACACAGCGAACAATGGGATTTGTCCTCGCGACGCATTTTGCTGCTGGACAGGCCGGGGTTTTTGGGCCCAGGCACTGCTTTGCTCGCTTTCGGATGCCATCGCACCGCTCGTTTTAACGGAGCGGTTGAATTGTGTCTCACTTGGGTAGAATTCCGATGTTGAGCATAAAGCATGTAGTTGCTGTACGTTTCAGGAAAGCGAGAGTGTAGGCCAGACTAATGGTACAACGAAAGACATTAACATCACATACTAACTTAGAGTTATTTCCAAAATAAGCTAAAAGTAAATATGAGCTTCTAGAAGTCAAGTCGTTCAAATTTGTTTAAAAGAATTCAAATTGTAAGAAAAAGAAATCTTCCCGAAAATATTTTCATGAGGTCAGTTTTTGGCAATACAGATTGTATTGTTCTTCGGTTGAAGTGTCGGTTACTGCACATTATTTAAGCTCTTTTGCTTTATTATTATTATTATTATTATTATTATTATTCCCTTTTCCCATCAGCGTAGTAGAGAAATCCACTAGCGCTGTAATTCGCAACGTAACTACGACGTTACGACCCAGGAGCTGTGTTTCTTTTATAGAGTAGCTAATACTACGTGACTGTACGCATTTCCACAATGAATCACCTACAATTAACTGGAAATTTACTAGCTATTTCTCTCCCTAGCAATGGAGAAAACAAGTTAGATCCGACGTGGAAAAGGTTTCCAGGTATTTCTAAGAGAAAATCCTGCACGACATCAGTTGTTGAGAAGAAAGAATATCGCGAAATCAGAAATAAAACAAACTCCGAAAGCGGCAACTGAAGGAGCGAGTTTTATAGTTCAAGATGAAAAAACTATTTCGTCCGAATATCCAGTTGAGGAAAAACGCTTCTCCAGCAGCAAGAGCCACTAGGTGTTCGGCCGACGGCTGACGTGGGCCAATGGGAGCGCGAGGAGTGGTCGGTAACGACGTCGTTGCCCCCGGCAACAGGCGTCGCGACGGCGCGGGCGTCGCGACGGCGTGGCTGGCGCCTGGTCATCCGCGACCTCACGCACCGCGGCCGCGACCACGGCCCTGCTCAGCCGCCAGCTGCACCTAGCGCAGCACAGCACGCGGCCTAGGAGCGCTGAGAACGCGACGTGGCCACGCTGTCGGTAACAATGATGCTGACGGTAACATTCACGCTGTTACACTGATGGTAACAATGTCACTGTCGGATTGATTGAATGTCAATTATTCCGGGCCGCCATTAGTCCCATAAGTCGAGTGCGTGTTTTCATCGGGAGATCGGTAATCTTCCCCTGCTGGATAGCGAGATCCGGCGTCGACCTACCGTCGGTTAGCGTGGTTTTCCCTTACCAGGTGTCTCCAACAGGCGGGGCACCGTCCCAGCCGAGAAAATCTTTACGCCCCCGACCGGTCTCTCGGCATGTGTGGTAGTGTAGTGCATGTTAGTGGTGTATGTAAGAGGAGAGGATAGGACAAGGAAGAGGAAGGAAAGATCGCGCGCGGTCCCGTGGCCCGTTTGTTAGGGTACGGCTTTGGCATTCGCGTGGTGTTGATCAGAGAAACCACAGAAAACTACCGATCAGAGCAGACCGGACTCTAGAGGCTCTCCCCTAGACGCGATTGAACCCGACCTAGCTCTCTATGGTAGTATCGAAAATCCTGCCATCGTCGGGATTCGAACCTAGGACCTCCCGGTTAGAGGCACTGCAGTGACATCAATTGATGCCCTGAGCCACCTCTCTCGGTGACGCTGGCGGTAGCAATGGCTGTTAGTAACACTGACTTGACTGCAAACAATGACAGTGACAGTGACGGTAACAATGTGGCTGACGATATCGAAGACTGTGTGTGTCAGAAATAATAGTAAGGGGTAAACCATCGACATTGGGCAAGGGAATACTCTATACTCTGACGTGTCATGGTCCAAACCTCCCTTCGACTTTTCTTCGTGATGGATGCTTTGTGTGACACCTGTGCTCCGTGTACAATTTTCATCGTGGTTTCTCGTGATATGTGATGGAACCATACGAGCAAGTATTTCGCCACTTGTCACCTCCTACCAGCCGTATGTATTTGGCGGAGTGATAAAATGAGAAATTACTCCCGCACGAAAAATGAAACACAGTCAACGTTTTTCCAAAATTAATTTTTAATGAACATCATATCGTAGTTCGTCAAGAAGGTTCATAACCACTGAAACACCATTTGAAAAAAATGATAAATATTGCAGTGTTACCCGAATACTTTATATATTTTGTACGCAAGAGCGTTAATTATATCATATCAGTTATGTGGTGTAGATCATCAGATAAAGTAAGCAGTTCGGGCAGGCGAGCTCAGGCGAGCGGGGTGCTGGAGGTCTCCTGAGGACTGCCCAATTCCTCACTAAATACGACTCTCAGAATAATACCCGAGATAGTTTACGGTAACTTACAGTGTGTTTCGGCAATTCACATTGTCCATGAATCCCATGGTCACTTCAATACTCCTTAAAAAGTGTAGGCAGGGTTCGAACACGGCCCGACAACCAATTTCCTTTTGAGAAGTAAAACTGCTGGTAAGACGTCGGAGATGACTGCAAAAAGGGGCGTCTCGAGGGTGGTAATACATATGATGTTTATTGAGCTGCCCAATAAAGAGGGACGATGAAAAACGGCGGAGGTAATAAGATTGGAGAGGAAATATGAAATGTGCATTTGAAAATGGGGAAAAGATGGGAAAGAACATTGACATTATACACAGGAAAAGGGGTCATCAAGAAGCATTGAAGACGATATGTTTTGATGAAACGGAAGTCGTAGCCAGTGAAACCCACAGATAAATGTCAGGAGTTTATAGCCAGTAGAACCCATGGATTTGTCAAAAAATTACGACTACGCAAAACAGTAGACAACGATAGATTGAATAAAATGCTGGAAGAAAACGCGAGGATCACAGCCGCCGCTTGATGTTCTGGAGAATAACGAATGGAATAGGAATGACAAGATTTTAGTCACATATGTCCCCCCTCTTTTCGTGTCTCCCCTCATTTTCCCTAATCTCTACTTTTCCACACCACTGTCTCATCCAGTCACCCTCATTCTTTTTCCTTGTTCCTT
>JAHLJT010009436.1:176236473-176249531 GCA_031308135.1 Acheta domesticus | reverse complement strand
TCTGAATACCACCTTTATGAAATATTTCTCGGAAGAATACACTATTTTCTAAATACATTTCTTCTTTAACTGAAAAACTTGCATTTTAATCAATACAGTTGTGAATTTTTCTTAGATTTACTGACAGTTGTGTGATCTGTGAATAAAGACAATTGAACTGGAATTATCGGATAATAAAATAATATTTCATAGGTAATACCACGAGTGCTTTGGAAATTGACGATAAATCGAAGCGAAGAGAAAGGGCATTTCCCAGAGAATTCCAAAGCATGATGGTGTTTTGGAAGAACTATTTCACGAATGAATTACTTCCAACAGAGTTCCAAAATGCACCAAGTACTGAAAATAATAAACATGTCTTAAAATCAAAGAAGTCATGTTGTAGTAACATATGCGGTTTATTACATGTAAAGGCAGCGATCGATATATACTGCCATAGACGAGTCGCTGTATATTATTGCACCAGTTGGGAAGAATGGTAAGAAAAATCGGATAAAAGGCGATAAGTTTTTTGAAAAAAACGCCCTAATTGGGGTATTTTATATGAATAGTTAAACACTATTGGTTTAATTTTACGAGTGGAATGGTCACTGTAAAACATTAGTGTTATTATTTTAAGAATAAAGCTTCTACATTTCGCTAGTTATGCGAATTTATAAAGAAAGCAAAATAGAATAATACCAGATGTGAGTAGACTATGGACACTAATCAATAATGTATAAATATTTTTTTAATATCGGATTAGGGGAAGCGGAGCACTTTGATGCAAGGGGCACATTGACACATCGAAAATATTGAAAACCAAGTGACGTCATTTTATAGTGACGTCACTAAAATGTGTCTAGTTGTGTTAGTTCTGCAGCTGCGATCCAGCCGCCCTCCATTCAGCCGTTGACTTTTTGAAGGTAAATTATCGTTTTCCGTATTATCGCGGCAAAAAGTATTATTCTTTCATGAAGAACATGATGAGGGTTAAGGGCACAAATTTATAGCTAATTTACCTTTGAAATTATATTTTATTATATAGGAGCGAATATTTTGTCAACAAAACTTGACAAAAAAAACGCCCTTTTTCTGTATTCAAAATTCGACTAGAATATGGTTTAGGATAGAGATCACAGAATATGAAAACGTGCACAAATTTCACTTCTCCTCATAGCTCGTCACACACAGTTTTTAACTGTTTTTTGACGTAAAAATAAATAAATAAAGAATGAATGAATGAAGTAGACATCGGGTCCGGCCCAGCCGAACGAAGATCGGAAGACGTCGTGGAAGTTCCAGGTTGGTTCTTCGGGCGCCATCCGACGACTGACAAGTGGGCTCGGGTATTTTATGCTAACGATCGTTAGAAATTTAATTCAAAGGTCATGACCAAATGATAATGTTATTTTTGCATTGATAGAGAGAAATCTTAAAATCCATTTAACGAAAGTAATTGAAATAAATTGTGTTCTATTTTTAAACGAATTTAAAAGATTATTATTGTGCAACATAGCACGTTATTGGTGCAAGAATTTCAGAATAAGATAAAATTTTCAGATTTCGTGCTTCTCTGTACAGAGGGCAGATCCGATGGCAACTTTGCAGATACGGTAAGCGCATTTTCATCGAACCGAGAACCCAACGACTGAGCCAGCAAGGTAGTGGTGTAATTTAAATATACATAATTTTTCGTGATACTTGGAATTGTTTCCTGGCGCCCATTATAATAGGATTCATTGGTTATTGTAATTGAACAGAACCAACGACTAAGATACAGAATTTATATAGTTTTTCAATAGAATGAGATTGTAGCGTTTCAAATAGAAGAATCGTTTCAATATTCACACTATATTATTACTATCCTATACTGTAATATTTGTAAAAAAAGAGTACATTTAGTTAATCGATGACTTCTCAAATAATTTCTCCCAACACTGAAAAAATCAATGAATGAAACTCAAAGGCGCAGCCAATGATTCTCTAAAAACATCAGCGACCGCTCAGGAAAACTATTAGTTGGCTGAGCTCCAAGTGGAGTTATCAACTTATATTATCCAAATGTTATGTATTGGCAGTGCCAGATGTCTTAAAATATATTAAACTTTACATCTGAAGGAAATAATATAATAAGTTACAAAAACCTAGCCTCGTAGGCCTCCGTGGAGTGATGCAGTGAATACGAGATGAGATCTTGATCTGATTCATTGAGCTCTCGCTCGCCTCTTACTCCGCAGCGACTGAGGTCAGCGGGACTCGTAAGAGAAAACTGTATGTGCTTGTTGTCCCCGACGCTCAACCTCGAGACAGAAACCGGAGCGGCCGAATTTTATACAGCCCACATTCCTGAAGGTTTCTGGGGAAATAATAAGGCTTTTTATGACGGTGTAGCCTTAAGGAAAACGAATGGAAAGATCACTCATGTCATCAGTTCCCTCAAAAATTTAAGATGTTTCGGATCTAATACTCACACGAATTATTTTTCTCATATACTAATAACAACATAAAAACGGATTAGAAAGAAAATGGTTTAGAGAAAGCATAATTCTAAACTTTGCTTATAAAATAGTAAACTGAAAGAACGTCGTAAACTTAATGTGAAATTGCATATGTAGGAGATCTAAAGAGCAACAGGTTGAAATTATATTTCAATCAACGAATATAATTACTTTCCCGTATACATACGTATATACGGAGTAATATACGTAGTATAGGGAACGTACGTAATGCTGTGGAAAATCGATTTCGAAGATTTTAAACGGAAATACACGTTTTGAGGTACTTGATATCAAAAAAGATTTTTTTTCAAACGTCTGTCCCACCGTCCGTCCGTCCGTCCGTCCGTCCGTCCGTCCGTCCGTCTGTCCGTCCGTCCGTCAGTCTGTGAAAACCACTAGTGCCTAAACCATAAGTACGATTTCTTACAAAATGGATATTCTCTGGTCCATCAGATTTCACTCGAGATGCCGCGATTTTGAAAACTTTCTTCAAATTTGAGAGTACTTTACATGAAGCCCCCCGACATTTTCAAAGTTTTCTCAAAAACGGCTCCAATGTTTTTCTTTAATTTTCTTGTAAGAATAGAGTATAATACACTTATAAAGGTGGGATAGATCCGATTTTCACGGTGAACTGAATTTTCGAAAACTGCAAAAGTTTGACTTTTTTTGCGTCTTTCTACAACTACAAAACTGAAGATATTTTTCTTTCAATATTTTTTTTCTCCGACGTGATGTCTTTCATTAAGGTAAAGTACTTTTTTGAAAATATTAGTAGTTTTTGCACAATGTTGCGTGAAATACTGGCCATTTTAAAAATTACAAAAACCAGATTTCTGAAAAAACGGCACCAAAAATAATTTCTTTAACTTTTGGTAGGGATAGTGCCTAATGTTCTCTATGACACCACTAGGTTTTAATTTTATTACTGTTAATTATATACATATTATGAGCTCCTTTACCTATGGTGGAAGCAGTCAGCCTAAGGGAGAGACAACCCAGAATATTATGTACTACTAATGCATAT
This sequence comes from Acheta domesticus, assembly GCA_031308135.1. NCBI lineage: Eukaryota > Metazoa > Arthropoda > Insecta > Orthoptera > Gryllidae > Acheta > Acheta domesticus. The sequence continues at coordinate 176,246,024 of JAHLJT010009436.1, read as the reverse complement.
TGAATTAGTGGTGCTATAGAATGGCACAGACTTTCCCGTATTAGTTTTCTTTTTCGTTTGGTCTCGGCTAGCAATTCGGACTTGCCACACTCGCTCTTGCTCTTGGCCACCTACCGCCGCCAAAAGTACTTTTTTTTTACTTTTCTTAATTTATCGGTTTTCCTAATAGTGGAAAGGAAGTACCTGTATTTAAACGAGACATGCTTCACGCTGAGAAAACGCAAGAGTTTCGTGTAGTGAGGGCATCTACTGATATCCAAATGAACGCAAAAAAATTCAGTGCCGAGAAGCGACAACCTTATATTATATGATACCACGGTCACAAAACTTTCTGTGGATTAGGATCGTGTGGAAAATAAAAGACGAGGCATCATACTCAGGATTGAAGAGGATTTAACATTTTATCTACAAAAAATTAACAAAAATATCTTCTTTTTGTCACATTGTATGCTTTCCATCTTGCGCTTGTGTAGTGACGTACCATTATTTCAGTTCTAGTATATTTGAAAAAATAATTGATGAACCGTTTATGATAATTTTTACCACTGAACCATTTATGATAATTTTCCTAGAGACTTGTTTTTCTTCATCAAACTCTACTCCAAACTTATCCTCTTCTTCGACCTCAATTGTTCTATTTTATCTTTCTTTAGTTTCGTCAACCACGCATTGAAGTCTCTGAACACTTTCGTTTTCTACGTCTCCATTTTTTAGAAATTGCTACTTACACCACAGCTTGAACACACATTTCTATTTGTTAAATGCTAAACTTTTACTTTAAATACTAAACTTTTCAAATAATAATTTAAAAATTCATGGGTCAATTGAATTGAATGGTAATTTCCTAACAAAGATTAATGAGGCCATCAAATTAAATGTCTCACGCAACAACGTTAAAAGTGTAATTCCGATCTCCGTGCGGTGCAGAAGGAAAAGGGGAAGGTGCGCCCCACGAGCCTGCCGCTGAGACAGTTTATTCTATGACTGTTTATTGATTGATGGTAATTATTTGTTCAATTGCTATGGTCATTAGACCAGTAAGTATGTCTTATTAATGGAGTTGGCGTATTCCCTTTCCGTAGGATGATGAGATCCGGTGTCGACCTGCGCGTCCGCTCGCGAGACATTTTCCGCTTCCAGATATTTCCCCCTACCAGGACACCCCTCCAGTCGGAACAAACTCTATGTTAATGCCTTTTTTTACGTGGCGAGACTCGGGCCATTAGCCGCTCTTCCGTCTGACCACGCAAATTTCACTACGCTCCTTTCACCTAGCGGAGAAAGAAGGTATAATATCGGGCGACGAAACAGGCCGAATTTAGCTCAGAGGAGTCGATTTAGGCTTGAGGATCTTTTACATGCAGTAAATCTACATGCAAGTAATTAAATGGTACGGACATGTCCAGAGGATGCAAAATGAGAGATTGGCCAATTCAAATTTTAAACTGGATACCTTAAAGAAGGCGTAGAAGAGGTAGACCTGTTTTGACCTGGAAGGCGTATATACAGGAAGTAATGAATGAGAAAGGACTAGAAGAAGGTCAATGGAATGACCGAAAAATATGGAAATCGAAAACGAGCAAACTCTTAGGGGTAGAAACCGTCGAATAGAAGTAAATCTACTAACATGGGACAGCCAGCTTACTTCCTCTCCGAAGGAAGGCGTACGAAGGATTTTTTCGCCCTTAAAAAATCACGGCTTCGATCCGGTTTTGAACCCGCGAACTTGGGTATGACAGTCCGGTACGCTAACCGTTACACCATCGAATCCGACAAACTATGTTCTCAATTAGTTTTCCGTGCATGTGTAGTAGTGTAGAGTATGTAAGTGAATTTGTAATTAAGGGGAGGGGATAAGACAAGGAAGAGGAAGGAAAGATCGCGCGCGGTCCGTGGCCCTTGTCTTAGAGTACTAGCTCCGGCATTCGCCTGATGTTGAAGACACCACGAAAAACTACTGACCAGAGCAGCCGGCCGCTAGAATTCTCCTCGAGATAGCGGCTGAATTTGACCTGGATATCTATATCGAGTCTCCACCACCGTGGAGACTCGAACTCTATGGCGGTCGCAGTTCATTAGGGAGTTTTTTTCCGCCTCGAACGGTAAGCACGATCGATCTTCTGCTCATGCGCAGTTCAAGTTTCGCATCACTTAAGTGCGCATGCGCAGAAATCGATAGTGCTTAAGGTTCGAGATGGCAAAAACTCCCTATTTTCTAGGGCCTGCCTGGTTCCGAACCGCGTCGAGTGAGCTTGGAATCCCTTTTTCTCGTTTGGAAGTTCCTGTGGCTGCGGTCGTCGCCTTCGCCTAGGGGCGCCGGCGCGGTGCGGCGCGGCGCGGCCTTCTGGAGGTTGCATCATGGGCGCCGGCCACGTGGCTCGGACGACGCGGAGAGGAAGCGTGCGAGCGCGGGGCCGGGGCTTCCGGGTGCCGAACGGGCGCGGCCTGTCCCTCTCGCAGCCCGCGGTGACCTTGCGGATACTTCCGCCCCTCTCACGACCCACGGGCAGTCGTAGCTCACGCCGGCCCACGCAATTTCCATTGCTCCCGCCAGGGCGGCGTTAAATCCTACTGTGTGTCCGCTAACTGGAAATCTCAAGCTGCTATTGTGGTAATGAATGACTCCAAGTAGGTTTATCTCCTCTCTCTTAGTTTTCTAGCATTTGTCCCTCTGACCAGGAGGTCCTAGGTTCGAGTCCCGACGGTGGCAGGATTTTCGACATTAGCGTGTTAGCTAGGTTGAATTCAGTCCGTCGCTGTCTGGAGGAGAATTCTAGTGGCCCGCTGCTCTGATCGGTAGTTTTCCGTGGTTTCTCCGGTCAACACCAGGCAAATGCCGGAGCAGTACCCATACAAACGGGCCACGGTCTGGGCACGATCTTTTCTTCCTCTTCCTTTTTTCTATCCTCTCCCCTTGCACACACACTCACACTAACATGCAGTACACTACCATACATGCCGGAAGACCGTGCGGGAAGGTTTGAGCTTGTCCCAGCTTGGGCGGTGCCCCTCTCTGGTGGGAGATACCTGGTTGAAGGGAACGCCCCGCTAGTCGACGGTAGGTCGGCGCCAGATCTCGCCATCCAGCAGCGAAAATATTACTGCCACCTCCCGAGAAAAACACGCACTACATTTACGGGAATAATGACCTAAGTTGTTGACGCGCCCGGAATCATGAACAATCAATCAATCAATTTAGCATTTATACTCTTATCGTAGATTATATCTTTAATTCCCTCGTTTCACAATAAAATTTCTTACATGTATATTTCACCTCTTGTACCCGTAACTCTTTCTTTGTAATCAATCGTTGCGAATAATGCGCAAATGATACAAATAGTAGAGCAGCTGAGAAGTGTTATTAAGTTACGCGATAACATTTTGTCACAATGTTTATGTATGTACGTCTAATGAAAATTTTGATTTACTCTATAATACTTCATTCAAGAAAATGAAAAATCATTTTTGGAATTAGGACTCGATTCACAATTATTCACGGAAATCACTGCTTCAAATACATCTGCAGGCAAAACCGTTCAAAATTTTCAAGTTATTCTTTATATTTTTAGCGATTTTAATTTGTTCAATACGCATGTGTAAAATTGTACTTGTTCTAGCATCGTATGTCTTCTTTGTATGAGGTCCACTTCTCATTTCCACAGCGTTTTTGTCAACCTCTAGTGATCCTCGCAGGAAAAGCTGAGATGCTCCTTGTAGCTTTAGAAGAGTACATTGAATTATATTCTCCCCACATATCAGATCCAGTTAATCACGTTTATGTCACTGTTAAGATCCATATAATCGTTTCAATATTTATTACATTAATAATCTGTGCATCTTGCATTGCGTCAAATGGATGGTAGTACAATGCAGGCGGAGCTTAACGTTTTCCTAACTCTGGTAAAAGTCCTCGTAGATCAGAGAGAGAAAAAAAATACCGCGTACTAATGCATGTGCCAAGAACAATCATAAGGGACAATGTTCGTTTGGAACACACAGTACCCTCCTGGCACACACACTCACTTTTTAAAACAAAACTCCGTGGTGCTGCACATTAATGTGACGTTTAATTGATATGTCTGTTATGACAATTTGGGCACCTCCCACTGAAAGTATTCATTATCTCTGTACCTTTTTCACCACCACTTCAGCACCCCCCCCCGTAGTCTCCGAACCCAAGGCGCCTCTCGGACTCGCGCCAACACCCCCTGCATATAGAAGGTCTCGGAACAAGACAATGAAGTCATTCCATTTAGGCCGATTTCTGCATCAGCGTTTGCCTGGGCCGCATTAGTTTGGATGCAAATTTTTTCCATGTCCAATGCAAGGAAAAATAAGTGTAATGCCAAAAAAGTCACTTATTATTGTTATTAAACATATTTAAAAAGCTGTGAGCATAATTTGCCTTCTGTAATTAAACTAAAATACGTTTAGCTTGCGATAAAATATCTCGCTCTACCTAACAGGAGAAACTGAATGTAAATAAATTTTAGACGCATAGGACTACTTGTAAATCTTCAACAACTAACACATCAATTAACAAACGCACATGTCAATTGAAAAATTTTAGAACTGCATTACTTATGATTTCAGGTAAAACACATAGGTTTATTGTTATTCAGTCAAAACAAGACAGTGTCCTCTTAAAATGGTTAAGCAAATTACGAATACTTACTAATACTCTACAAATTACTCTGGAAATCTCAAACATCTTCAGTAGAATGGCACTGTTTTAAAATGGATAATTTCCATTTTTCTCACATGTTTATTTATTAACGTGATCAAATTAATATACTACATACTATTAAATAAATGTATTTGTAATTCAGAATCCAAATTTATTAACTGTAGTAAATGAAGAAAAACACAAAATGTTTCAGGAACATACCATTTTGGCACAGATTTCAAATTAAAATAAATTATACGAGCATTTCAGAAAAGTAAAATTAGTAATTTTAGTAAAATTAATTAAAAAGTAAAATTTAAATATTTTAAATTGTTCAAGTCCTTGAATGTCAGATGTTTACTAAATATTAGAATAAACGTTAAGAGAAACATTTTAATTCATTTTATTAAATGGTAATGAAATGTTTAAAAATCATTGGATCACCGAAATTCATGTTTTCAAAACACTTGCAGCGATTGCAACTTCCAAATGAGAAAATTCTCTTCTGGCTCGCTGGGGTCTTCTCAGTATGATTTATTCAGAAAACTAGTATGCAGGGTGCATTGAAAATATTCGTTCGTACAGCCCATGGAGCTACGAATGGTACAGCCCCATCTCTTAACCTTGGTAAATATAATTTTGTTGTTACCATCTTTCAATTTACCTCATCAAAATATTTCAAAACTTCAATTCCATTTGTGAGTTGTATTTCCATGCTGAACTTAAATATCTTCAGAATGGAAAATTTGTACACATAAGCAAATGCAATATATAGAATTTGTTATTAACTGAAGACAGCACATAACATTAGAAATGAATTAAATATGTTTAAAAATGACAAAAGTTTTAAACATGGAGCCAGCATATATACGCACACAACACAAGAAATAATTATTTAAATAATGCAAGAAGGTATTAAAAGCAATTAAAAAAACTTCAAAACAGCTGGTTGAGCGAAAATCCTTGTATCGCTCGCAACCTCTTCCTGTTTATAGAGGAGATTCATGTTTAGGAAATCCGAAAACAAATATTTCGACCGTTGAAGTAATTACACGACACAATGGCACACTACAGAGAGGCATGTTCGTCTAAGTAAAATTGTCACAAAGATTTAAAGGATATAACCAATTGAGAGGAACTCAGAACACAACGAGGTCTTCACACTGCACATTCCAACTGAAATATGGAAAGAAGATGGTCGGAGATGGCTTACGTTTGATGACATCACGCGCCTCTTTCGAGTTGGTTCTGAGGCCTTCTATATTCAGGGGGTGTTGCTCGCGCCCTTTGCGAGCGAGTGGCTCGTGCTAGAGACACTAGATACAGAGAGTAGAGCCGACGCCATTTAACATCCTCTCGCTCCATATCCCCGCTAGGCAGCAATCAGGAGATGAAGGAAAATTAAAGCAATTGGTGGTATAATGAAGATATTCAACTAGTGGTGCTACAGAGTGGCAGAGACTTTCCCGTAATAGTTTTATATTTCCTTGGGTCTTCGCTAGCTATTCGGAATTGCCACAAACTTCTTGCCAGCTGTCATCTATTACCGCCAAAAGTACATTTTTTTGTAATTTTCTTAATTTTTCGGTTTCCTATTGGTAGAACAGAAACATTAATTTTAGAATATTAAAGAACAATAAACCCTAGTCATAAATGGCAATTTTCTTTTAAAAAAGATGTGCCGTTCAAGAGAAAATGGCGTTTTAGCGCTACTAGAAATACGAAATTTAAAACTCATTTTCTCAGAAAATGATTGAATTTCAAAAACTTTATTTGAAGTTATTTGAAGCACTTACACTCACAAATATAATCATCTTTACAAATTGCTGGTAATGTGCATATTAAAGATGTGAGAGATCTTTCAAAAAAATTACAATTACGTAATTTTTGAAAAAACAAAAAAATAACGCAAAATAACTTAACGCTATACTAAAGAGTGTAATTAGCGCTATCCGTTGCAAAGGTTTCAAGAAAAAAATTGCAGCCATATACGAGAAAATGGCGTTTGAGCATTTCTGAAAATGCCGACATTTGAGCTACTTTTCACAGAAAACGGTAGTTTTTTCGAGAAACTTTACTTGGCATTATTTAAAGCATATATACTCGTAAATATAATAATGTAAAAAAATCGCCGATAATGTAAATATTAACGACGTGAGAGGCAAGTAAACAAATTTACATTTTTGTAATTTTTGAAAAAAACAACCGATAGACCAAAATGGCTTTTATGTCAATGATAGAGTACATTTACCAGTATCCCTACCAAAAGTTTAAAGAACAAATTTGGAGCCGTTTTTGAGAAAATCTTGTTTTTGTAATTTTTTAAAATCGCACATATTGCACGCAATATTGCACGAAAACTACCAAAATTTTGAAAAACATTTACATGACCTTTATGAAGAACTCAATATGCAGAACAAATTTTATTTGAAGAAAAAATCTCTATCTTCAAATTTGTAGTTGGAGAAAGACGCCGAAAAAATTTCAAACTTTCACAATTTTCGAAAATTCAGAGCTGTACGTGAAAATCGGACCTATGCCATGTTAAAAAGTGTATTTTCCTCTATTCATACAAGAAATTTAAAGAAAAAATTGGAGCCGTTTTTGAGAAAATTTTGAAAATCCCCGGGAGCTTCATATAAAGCACCCCAAATTTGAAGAATGTTTTTCAAAATCTCAAAGCTTCGACTAGAACCAGATAGACCGGAGAATATCCATTTGGAAGAAATCGTACGTATGGTTTAGGCGCTAGCAGTGTTCACAGACGGACAGACAGACGGACAGACGGACGGACAGACGGACGTTTCCTTTCAATTGGGTTTTCGGTATCAAGGACCTAGAAAACGGCATTTCTGGCTACACGACGTGTTAGGGGATTTTTTCTTAATTAGCAACTGGTTTTATCCACTTCTGGTGGCGGAGCTTCTCCGCTGCTCTCGACTTCCCATGGACAATGAGCCTCGCGCTTCCCTCTCAAGAAAATGAAGCATCCTTCACCGTCATCACGGAATTGACTCGTACTCACTGCGAGTTGAAAATATTGATTGATTGATTACACAGGCCAACGACCAAAAAACTTTTAGTGCATTTAATCACGTAGAGTCACGTAGAGTGCATTTAATCACGTTTTTAATAAGTTACTAGTAAAAAATGACCCAGACTATCAGCAATTGTTGGCAATATGCTGAATGCTTTCAAGAAATTGAGATGTTTAATGAACCTCAAGGTTTACTTTTTAAACGGTCATTTACAATTCTTTCCTGAAAATTTAGGTGATGTACGTGAAGAACAAGGTGCGCGTTTTCATTAAAATATGAAAGTGATGTAAAAACGTTAACAGGGAACGGCTGAAACACCAATATGATGGGAAATTACTATTGGTCACTTCACCGAGAGAGTCAGCAAACGGCACAGAGGAGAACAAGCTATATTAGGGGCTTTAAAAAAAAGAGACAATAAAAATATCTGTCAATTGGACACATAAAGATTGTAGAATGTAATGTTAAGAATATAAAGCCATCTTCTATGTTAAATAAAGTTCTGTTGGTATTTTAGAGGTCGTTGGTATTTTAGAGGTCGTTTATTTTTCGTTTTATTTGCGTAAATAGCATATTTTCCCGTATCTTAATAGATCAAATTCTGACTAAACTGTGGGTGACGGAAAGAAATAGAGTTCAGATGCAGATTCAGCACCCCAAAAATATGTAAAAATCAGCTATTAAGATTTAAAAAGTTTTTTGAAACCATTTTTCTGTTGTGCTGTGGTTAGTGATTCCGGGCGTGTCAACGGCTAAGGTCATTAGTCCCGTAAGTGTAGTGCACGTTTTTTCATCAGGAGGTGGCGATGATCTTCCCCCGCTGGATGGCGAGATCCACCGCCGATCTGCCGTCGACTTGCAGGGGTTTCCCCAATCAGGTACCTCTCTCCAACGGAGCACCGCCCCAGCTGGGTCAAGTTGTAAGCTCCCGGCCTGTCTCCCGGCATGTGTGCATGCTAGTGTAAGTGTGTGAAGGGGTGAGGATAGGAAAAAGAAGCGGAAGGAATGATTGCGCGCGATCCTTGACATTTTGGGTTGGTACTGCTCCGACATTCGCCTGGTGTTGATCGGAGAAACCACGGAAAACTACCGATCAGAGCAGCCGGCCGCTAGAATTCTCCTCCAGACAGCGACTAAACCCGACCTAGCTAGTGTAAATATCCTGCTCGAACTCTAGAACCTCCCGGTCAGAAGCACTGTAGTGACATCAGGTGACACCCAGAGCCACCTACTTCTCCCGTTGAATTGGGAATAAGATGTGAAACGTACCCCCAGGGAGTTGAGAATACGTGCCGTGTCGCATATTATCGTATCGGTTGTTACCCTTTAGAATTACTTGATGGTGGTTAGATGGTCAGCGAGGTCAGATACAAAATACGCAGTGTCGCACGGATACCGTCATATTGTGATTACAAGTGATCTCTCAGCCTATGTGTGACGATGCTGCGGCGATTCTTCAGAGGACCCGGGGCGCCGCTGCAGACAACCCCAAAAGAACCACATACGTGGCGGCTCGTGCCCATCGTCTCTTCGCCCTCTCAGCCGAACGCAGCCGTAGGCCATCGCGGTGCCAGTGGTTGCGTCTGCGGCGCGGGTGGCTGCTCGGGGACGCTCCGCGAAGAGGCGGGAGAAAGCCGGCGGCCCCGGGCGGCCCGCTCCGCATCGCCCCGCCCCGCCCCGCGGGCGGCGTCGCAAGGCCAAGGCCTGGCGTGGCCCTCGCCCCGGGCGGCGGCGCTCGCCCCGGACACACCCGCCCCGCCCGCCCGCCAATTCGGTATAAAAAACCGCGCCCGCCCGGCGTCCTGCACAGTCGCTCTCGGGAGACCAACGAGCCGCTACACTCCATC